>JAJHZJ010001099.1:1247500-1249820 GCA_023548195.1 Bettongia penicillata ogilbyi
TTTGTCATCAGCATATTGCTGGACTCATTTTTAATCCATTTCTGTTATCTGCTTCTGCGTTATAGGCGAATTCATCACACTCACATTCACAGCTATGATCACTAACTGCATTTATCTCCATTCTGTTTCCTCTGTTTTCCTTCTTATATTTTCTATCTTTTTATCATGTTGCTCCTCAAAAGTCTTTTTTACTTCTGACCCCTAATTCCCTTAATCTGTTCCCCATCTATCAATTCTCCTGCCTTTTTATTATTCTTTTCCTGTCTTATTTCCCTGCGGGATCAGATAGTTTTCGATACCCAATAGAGTTTGTATACTATTTCATCTTGGAGCCAATTCCAATGAAAATAAGATTCCAGTGTTGTTTGCCACCACCCCCAACATCTCCATTGCAAAACCTCTTCTTTTTGCACTTCTTTTATTTGAGAATTTTTTCCTATTCTTCCTCTCCCTTCCCTCTTCTCCCAATACTACCCTTTTTCTCACCCCTTAATTTTATTTTTTATATCATCACATCTCAGTTAACTCAAACCCACACCCTTCATCTATGAATACTCTTTCTAATTGCCCTAACAATGATAAAGTTCCTGGGAATTATAATTATTGTCTTCCCATATAGGAATATGAACATTTTAACCTTAGTGATGACCTTATGATTCTTCTTTTATGTTTATCTTTTTCTGCTTCTCTTTTATTTAAAAGTCACATTTTCTATTCAGCTCTACTGTCTTCATTGAAAATGATTGGAAGTCCTTTATTTTATTAAATATCCATTGTTCCCTGGAGTATACTCAGTTTTGCTGGATAGGTTATTCTTTGTTGTAATCCCAGTTCCTTTGCCTTCCAGAATATAATATACCAAGCCCTCTGATACTTTAATGTGGAAGCTCTAAATTTTGTGTGGTCTTGACTGTGACTCCAAGATATTTGAATTGTTTCTTTGTGGCTGTTGGCTATATTTTCTCCTTGATTTAGGAGCTCTGGAATGAGTCTATAAAATTCCTGGAAGTTTTGATTTGAGGATCTTTTTCAGAAGGTGATTGGTATATTCTTTTAATTTCTGTTTTACCCTCTAATTCTACTATACCAAACTAATTTCTTTCATTGATAATTTCATGAAAGATAGTGTCTGGGCTCCTTTATTTTTCATGGCTTTCAGGTAGTACAAAACTTGAAATTATCTCTCCTTGATCCATTCCTAAGTCAGTTTTTTCCCCAAAGGACTGTTTTGTATTTTCTTCTTTTAATTATTTTTATCATTTTTTTAATGTTTCATGGAGTCATTAGCTTGCCTGATTCTAATTTTTAAGAAATTATTATCTGTAATGAGCTTTTATAACCCTTTATTTTTCCATTTGGTCAGTTCTACTAGTGATGGAGATCTTTTCTTCAGTGAATTTTATACACTTTTCCCATGTAACCAACTATTTTTTTTTAAGATACTCTCTTTGATGGCTTTTTGTGCCCCTTTTACCATTTCGCCAATTCTATTTTTAAGGTATTAATTTCTTAAGTATTTTTGTGCCTCTTTGTGTGTGTGTGTGTGTGTATACATATATGTATATATATATATATAGAGAGAGAGAGAGAGAGTTATGTATAAATATAACCATATACATATTTATGGTTATATTTATACATAACTTGATACATCTATGTGTATGCACACATATAGATAGATAAATGGATAGATTCATCATCTAATTTATCCATCACCTACCTATCCACCTATGTAATTATCTATCTATCATCTATCTATCTAGCTAGCTAGCTAGCTAGCTAGCTGTGGTAGAGTCAGCTCAAATTTGCTGTCAAGAGGTTATTAATAAATTTTCAGTACAACCTGGAAAGCATTCAAACATTACAAATCAAGGCTTGATTTATTTTTTGTTGATTGTCTGTACTTAACGTTATGTTAATTAAGTATCAATGATTCTTAGAGGTAGGCTGTGATCTGATTGTTAATATTGACCAGCACGTCTCTGGATATATGAATAGGTATCAATATCAAATATCTTGTCTTGATCTATCTCTTACATTCCTGTCTTACATGACCATCTGCTTATTGAGTAGTTTTGCGTGTCACATAGCTGCCAGAAAAAGAAAATAATCCCTGCCCTCTAGAAGCTTATATTCTTCTAGAAATGTTTCAAGAAGTCGACAATTATGTAAGTACAGAGCCTATATAGGGTAAAACAACCTATTTTCAAAAGGGAGAATACACAAATAATGGATGAGAGTAGGAGATGCATTATATAGCAGATGGCATGAGAACTGTTCTTTGAAGAAGGAATTATTCAAGCTAGCACCTAATAGGAAA
>JAJHZJ010001100.1:0-19707 GCA_023548195.1 Bettongia penicillata ogilbyi
GGTTCCTTCACATTTCTCCCCCTTGTTCATGCCCTTGACATTCTCCACCGCTTGTTCTCCCGGTGAAATTTTCTTTGGTAATTTGATCGGTATGACAGCGAATAGGGAAATACATTTTGAAAGAGTATTCGTTTCTCCTTGCTGAAGTAGACCCAAGGTCCCCTGTGTGTGTGTGTGTGTGTGTGTGTGGTGTGTCTGTGTGTCTGTCTGTCTGTCTCTATCCCGGGCCCACCCCAAGGCCCTTGGACGTCTCCAGCCTGAGCCAGGAAGGATTTCTTGCAGAGAATTAGGGCAGCTTTGGCCGTTCACCCTGGAATCACTTCTAGTAGCAAAGAAAGGTTACGGGGCCGTCCCGTAACGTTAGCGTGCAGGTAATGGCCGTGGCTCGCCCGCCCGTGCTCGGTCGGGAGTGCTGGTCGACCCGACAGACGACGGGATCCTGGCCACGCCCGCTCGACGGGCCTGCTGGTCGACCCTTTCGCCACCTCACGACAGGCGAAAATCGGGGACCCGGGGGTCTCCTTACTCCCCACCGCGGGGAAAGAAGCCCGAAGCCCCCGCGACGCCCAAACGCCGCTGGGACGGGGGGTGGTCACTCGAAACCACCTTACGCCGCACCGCGCCCGCCAGTGCCCGGAAAGGGGCGGGGCAGCGAGACCAAAGGAAAAGGGAGGCAAAGAGAAAACAAGGCCAAGGGCCCAGACCGCAACGGCCCCAGCACCACCCCGCGCACACCACCCCGAAACAGGGAGACAACCTGGTGCATGCACTGAGAACTTAGGCCTTTGGGACAGACAGAGAAGAATGCATTCTAACCCTAAGTGCCTCCGAGTCGCTCCCCTCCCAACCCCCAGGCCCTTGCTGGGGCTGGGTGGTCCCTGAGACTTCTTCCTCCACCTCCCCTACCCGAAACACCAGCTCCCATCTCAGCCGGGAGATCTGGAGGCCACTTGCCTTGTCACCACAGGCTGAGTAACTCCTTCCCCCCCACCTCCCTCAGCCCCCTGGCCCCCAGGACCAGGTGTGACCTCTCCCCCCAAGGCAAAAGCTGCGCACCTCTGGGGCTTCGACCGGAAACAGTGGGTGGATCCAGGCGGTTGTAGGGTCCCATCGTCCTTTCGTAGAGAAAATTGGGAGCGGTGGGCAAATAAGATGTGGAAAAGTATTCACAACAAAAACGAAAAGAACGCTTGAGGGCCTGGTGAATTCACTGCCGAAGACCCTCTCCCGTACTTGAGTCTTGGCGGCGTCCTCCTGAAACCTCGTCACCGCCACGGTCGAGGTGCAGCTTTCCCTGACAACAAGCAACTGTCAGCCCCCGAGGCACTTTCGGAAGCCCTCCGCCTAGCAGAGAAAGTCAGTACCTCTTCCTATCTGAATTTGCAGTTCCAAATCCTGTCCCCACCTAGATTCCACCACCTCCACCCATTTTGAGGAGCAGAAAGAAGCAAGGTACTCGTCATGCGGACGAAGCCCTGCAAAACACATTTCGACCTTATCCTTGTTGTTCTGGGGACAGGCGGGATAGGGGTGGGGGCGGGGGGTGGTGGTGGTTGGAGAATCGAGAACCAGGAAGACACAGGGTGTCTTGCTTCTGTTCTCATTTTCGCCACCTTGCCAGCTCTGTGTGCAAAACGGAACACACCTCCTGCAAAAGCCCCTGTTCTAGGCCTACTTCCTGCCAGACCCCTTCCTCCACTTTCCCAGCATTCTATTGCCCCGTAGTGAATTCCTGGCCCCACCCAAAGTTTAGCGGAAATTTACTACTTGCCTTGTTTTCCTAATCCGTGATCAACCGCTGTACTTCTTAGCCAGGGTCAGATTGTTTGGAAGATTCCTGCTGTTGAAAAAGTGAAATAGGATTTGAGACTGGGCCTGCTGGGACTGGTTCTTCACATTTCTCCCCTTGGTTCATGCCCTTGACATTCTCCACCGGTTGTTCTCCCGGTGAAATTTTCTTTGGTAATTTGATCGGTATGACAGCGAATAGGGAAATACATTTTGAAAGGTATTCGTTTCTCCTTGCTGAAGTAGACCCAAGGTCCCCTGTGTGTGTGTGTGTGTGTGTGTGTGTGTGTGTTCTGTCTGTCTGTCTCTATCCCGGGCCCACCCCAAGCCCCTTGGACGTCTCCAGCTGAGCCAGGAAGGATTTCTTGCAGAGAATTAGGGCAGCTTTGGCCGTTCACCCGGAATCTCTTCTAGTAGCAAGAAAGGTTACGGGGCCGTCCCGTAACGTTAGCTGCAGGTAATGGCCGTGGCTCGCCGCCCGTGCTCGGTCGGGAGTGCTGGTCGACCCGACAGACGACGGGATCTGGCCACGCCCGCTCGACGGGCCTGCTGGTCGACCCTTTCGCCACCTCGACGCGAAATCGGGGACCCGGGGGTCTCCTTAATCCCCACCGGGGGAAAGAAGCCCGAAGCCCCCGCGACGCCCAAACGCCGCTGGGACGGGGGGTGGTCACTCGAAACCACCTTACGCTGCACCGCGCACGCCAGTGCCCGGAAATGGGGCGGGGCAGCGAGACCAAAGAAAAAGGGAGGCAAAAGAGAAAACAAGGCCAAGGGCCCAGACCGCGACGGCCCAAGCACCACCCCGCGCACACCACCCCGAAACAGGGAGACAACCTGGTGCATGCACTGAGAACTTAGGCCTTTGGGACAGACAGAGAAGAATGCATTCTAACCCCTAAGTGCCTCCGAGTCGCTCCCCTCCCAACGCCCAGGCCCTTGCTGGGGCTGGGATGGTCCCTGAGACTTCTTCCTCCACCTCCCCTACCCGAAACACCAGCTCCCATCTCAGCCGGGAGATCTGGAGGCCACTTGCCTTGTCACCACAGGCTGAGTAACTCCTTCCCCCCCACCTCCCTCAGCCCCCTGGCCCCCAGGACCAGGTGTGACCTCTCCCCCCAAGGCAAAAGCTGCGCACCTCTGGGCTTCGACCGGAAACAGTGGGTGGATCCAGGCGGTTGTAGGGTCCCATCGTCCTTTCGTAGAGAAAATTGGGAGCGGTGGGCAAATAAGATGTGGAAAAGTATTCACAACAAAAACGAAAAGAACGCTTGAGGGCCTGGTGAATTCACTGCCGAAGACCCTCTCCCGTACTTGAGTCTTGGCGGCGTCCTCCTGAAACCTCGTCACCGCCACGATCGAGGTGCAGCTTTCCCTGACAACAAGCAACTGTCAGCCCCCGAGGCACTTTCGGAAGCCCTCCGCCTAGCAGAGAAAGTCAGTACCTCTTCCTATCTGAATTTGCAGTTCCAAATCCTGTCCCCACCTAGATTCCACCCACCTCCACCCATTTTGAGGAGCAGAAAGAAGCAAGGTACTCGTCATGCAGACGAAGCCCTGCAAAACACATTTCGACCTTATCCTTGTTGTTCTGGGGACAGGGCGGGATAGGGGTGGGGGGCGGGGGGTGGTGGTGGTTGGAGAATCGAGAACCAGGAAGACACAGGGTGTCTTGCTTCTGTTCTCATTTTCGCCACCTTGCCAGCTCTGTGTGCAAAACGGAACACACCTCCTGCAAAAGCCCCTGTTCTAGGCCTACTTCCTGCCAGACCGCCTTCCTCCACTTTCCCAGCATTCTATTGCCCCGTAGTGAATTCCTGGCCCCACCCAAAGCTTTAGCAGAAATTTACTACTTGCCCTTGTTTTCCTAATCCGTGATCAACCGCTGTACTTCTTAGCCAGGGTCAGATTGTTTGGAAGATTCCTGCTGTTGAAAAAGTGAAATAGGATTTGAGACTGGGCCTGCTGGGACTGGTTCCTTCACATTTCTCCCCCTTGGTTCATGCCCTTGACATTCTCCACCGGTTGTTCTCCCGGTGAAATTTTCTTTGGTAATTTGATCGGTATGACAGCGAATAGGGAAATACATTTTGAAAGCGTATTCGTTTCTCCTTGCTGAAGTAGACCCAAGGTCCCCTGTGTGTGTGTGTGGGGGGGGGTGTCTGTCTGTCTGTCTCTATCCCGGGCCCACCCCAAACCCCTTGGACGTCTCCAGTCTGAGCCAGGAAGGATTTCTTGCAGAGAATTAGGGCAGCTTTGGCCGTTCACCCAGGAATCTCTTCTAGTAGCAAAGAAAGGTTACGGGGCCGTCCCGTAACGTTAGCATGCAGGTAATGGCCGTGGCTCGCCCGCCCGTGCTCGGTCGGGAGTGCTGGTCGACCCGACAGACGACGGGATTCTGGCCACGCCCGCTCTGACGGGCCTGCTGGTCGACCCTTTCGCCACCTCCCGACTGGCGAAAATCGGGGACCCGGGGGTCTCCTTGCTCCCCACCGCGGGGAAAGAAGCCCGAAGCCCCCGCGACGCCCAAACGCCGCTGGGACGGGGGTGGTCAATCGAAACCACCTTACGCCGCACCGCGCCCGCCAGTGCCCGGAAAGGCGGCGGGGCAGCGAGACCAAAGAAAAAGGGAGGCAAACAGGAAACAAGGCCAAGGGCCCAGACCGCAACGGCCCCAGCACCACCCCGCGCACACCACCCCGAAACAGGGAGACAACCTGGTGCATGCACTGAGAACTTAGCACTTTGGGACAGACAGAGAAGAATGGATTCTAACACCTAAGCGCCTCCGAGTCGCTCCCCTCCCAACCCCCAGGCCCTTGCTGGGGCTGGGGTGGTCCCTGAGACTTCTTCCTCCACCCCCTACCCGAAAACACCAGCTCCCATCTCAGCCGGGAGATCTGGAGGCCACTTGCCTTGTCACCACAGGCTGAGTAACTCCTTCCCTCCCCCACCTCCCTCAGCCCCCTGGCCCACCAGGACCAGGCTGTGACCTCTCCCCCCAAGGCAAAAGCTGCGCACCATCTGGGGCTTCGATCCGGAAACAGTTGGGATGGATCCAGGCGGTTGTATGGGTCCCATCGTCCTTTCGTAGAGAAAATTGGGAGCGGTGGGCAAATCAGATGTGGAAAAGTATTCACAAGAAAAACGAAAAGAACGCTTGAGGGCCTGGTGAATTCACTGCCGAAGACCCTCTCCCGTACTTGAGTCTTGGCGGCGTCCTCCTGAAACCTCGTCACCGCCACGGTCGAGGTGCAGCTTTCCCTGACAACAAGCAACTGTCAGCCCCCGAGGCACTTTCGGAAGCCCTCCGCCTAGCAGAGAAAGTCAGTACCTCTTCCTATCTGAATTTGCAGTTCCAAATCCTGTCCCCACCTAGATTCCACCCACCTCCACCCATTTTGAGGAGCAGAAAGAAGCAAGGTACTCGTCATGCAGACGAAGCCCTGCAAAACACATTTCGACCTTATCCTTGTTGTTCTGGGGACAGGGCGGGATAGGGGTGGGGGGCGGGGGGTGGTGGTGGTTGGAGAATCGAGAACCAGGAAGACACAGGGTGTCTTGCTTCTGTTCTCATTTTCGCCACCTTGCCAGCTCTGTGTGCAAAACGGAACACACCTCCTGCAAAAGCCCCTGTTCTAGGCCTACTTCCTGCCAGACCGCCTTCCTCCACTTTCCCAGCATTCTATTGCCCCGTAGTGAATTCCTGGCCCCACCCAAAGCTTTAGCAGAAATTTACTACTTGCCCTTGTTTTCCTAATCCGTGATCAACCGCTGTACTTCTTAGCCAGGGTCAGATTGTTTGGAAGATTCCTGCTGTTGAAAAAGTGAAATAGGATTTGAGACTGGGCCTGCTGGGACTGGTTCCTTCACATTTCTCCCCCTTGGTTCATGCCCTTGACATTCTCCACCGGTTGTTCTCCCGGTGAAATTTTCTTTGGTAATTTGATCGGTATGACAGCGAATAGGGAAATACATTTTGAAAGCGTATTCGTTTCTCCTTGCTGAAGTAGACCCAAGGTCCCCTGTGTGTGTGTGTGGGGGGGGGTGTCTGTCTGTCTGTCTCTATCCCGGGCCCACCCCAAACCCCTTGGACGTCTCCAGTCTGAGCCAGGAAGGATTTCTTGCAGAGAATTAGGGCAGCTTTGGCCGTTCACCCAGGAATCTCTTCTAGTAGCAAAGAAAGGTTACGGGGCCGTCCCGTAACGTTAGCATGCAGGTAATGGCCGTGGCTCGCCCGCCCGTGCTCGGTCGGGAGTGCTGGTCGACCCGACAGACGACGGGATTCTGGCCACGCCCGCTCTGACGGGCCTGCTGGTCGACCCTTTCGCCACCTCCCGACTGGCGAAAATCGGGGACCCGGGGGTCTCCTTGCTCCCCACCGCGGGGAAAGAAGCCCGAAGCCCCCGCGACGCCCAAACGCCGCTGGGACGGGGGTGGTCAATCGAAACCACCTTACGCCGCACCGCGCCCGCCAGTGCCCGGAAAGGCGGCGGGGCAGCGAGACCAAAGAAAAAGGGAGGCAAACAGGAAACAAGGCCAAGGGCCCAGACCGCAACGGCCCCAGCACCACCCCGCGCACACCACCCCGAAACAGGGAGACAACCTGGTGCATGCACTGAGAACTTAGCACTTTGGGACAGACAGAGAAGAATGGATTCTAACACCTAAGCGCCTCCGAGTCGCTCCCCTCCCAACCCCCAGGCCCTTGCTGGGGCTGGGGTGGTCCCTGAGACTTCTTCCTCCACCCCCTACCCGAAAACACCAGCTCCCATCTCAGCCGGGAGATCTGGAGGCCACTTGCCTTGTCACCACAGGCTGAGTAACTCCTTCCCTCCCCCACCTCCCTCAGCCCCCTGGCCCACCAGGACCAGGCTGTGACCTCTCCCCCCAAGGCAAAAGCTGCGCACCATCTGGGGCTTCGATCCGGAAACAGTTGGGATGGATCCAGGCGGTTGTATGGGTCCCATCGTCCTTTCGTAGAGAAAATTGGGAGCGGTGGGCAAATCAGATGTGGAAAAGTATTCACAAGAAAAACGAAAAGAACGCTTGAGGGCCTGGTGAATTCACTGCCGAAGACCCTCTCCCGTACTTGAGTCTTGGCGGCGTCCTCCTGAAACCTCGTCACCGCCACGGTCGAGGTGCAGCTTTCCCTGACAACAAGCAACTGTCAGCCCCCGAGGCACTTTCGGAAGCCCTCCGCCTAGCAGAGAAAGTCAGTACCTCTTCCTATCTGAATTTGCAGTTCCAAATCCTGTCCCCACCTAGATTCCACCCACCTCCACCCATTTTGAGGAGCAGAAAGAAGCAAGGTACTCGTCATGCAGACGAAGCCCTGCAAAACACATTTCGACCTTATCCTTGTTGTTCTGGGGACAGGGCGGGATAGGGGTGCGGGGCGGGGGGTGGTGGTGGTTGGAGAATCGAGAACCAGGAAGACACAGGGTGTCTTGCTTCTGTTCTCATTTTCGCCACCTTGCCAGCTCTGTGTGCAAAACGGAACACACCTCCTGCAAAAGCCCCTGTTCTAGGCCTACTTCCTGCCAGACCGCCTTCCTCCACTTTCCCAGCATTCTATTGCCCCGTAGTGAATTCCTGGCCCCACCCAAAGCTTTAGCAGAAATTTACTACTTGCCCTTGTTTTCCTAATCCGTGATCAACCGCTGTACTTCTTAGCCAGGGTCAGATTGTTTGGAAGATTCCTGCTGTTGAAAAAGTGAAATAGGATTTGAGACTGGGCCTGCTGGGACTGGTTCCTTCACATTTCTCCCCCTTGGTTCATGCCCTTGACATTCTCCACCGGTTGTTCTCCCGGTGAAATTTTCTTTGGTAATTTGATCGGTATGACAGCGAACAGGGAAATACATTTTAAAAGCGTATTCGTTTCTCCTTGCTGAAGTAGACCCAAGGTCCCCTGTGTGTGTGTGTGTGGGGGGGGTGTTTGTGTCTGTGTGTCTGTCTGTCTGTCTCTATCCCGGGCCCACCCCAAGGCCCTTGGACGTCTCCAGTCTGAGCCAGGAAGGATTTCTTGCAGAGAATTAGGGCAGCTTTGGCCGTTCACCCAGGAATCTCTTCTAGTAGCAAAGAAAGGTTACGGGGCCGTCCCGTAACGTTAGCATGCAGGTAATGGCCGTGGCTCGCCCGCCCGTGCTCGGTCGGGAGTGCTGGTCGACCCGACAGACGACGGGATTCTGGCCACGCCCGCTCTGACGGGCCTGCTGGTCGACCCTTTCGCCACCTCCCGACTGGCGAAAATCGGGGACCCGGGGGTCTCCTTGCTCCCCACCGCGGGGAAAGAAGCCCGAAGCCCCCGCGACGCCCAAACGCCGCTGGGACGGGGGTGGTCAATCGAAACCACCTTACGCCGCACCGCGCCCGCCAGTGCCCGGAAAGGCGGCGGGGCAGCGAGACCAAAGAAAAAGGGAGGCAAACAGGAAACAAGGCCAAGGGCCCAGACCGCAACGGCCCCAGCACCACCCCGCGCACACCACCCCGAAACAGGGAGACAACCTGGTGCATGCACTGAGAACTTAGCACTTTGGGACAGACAGAGAAGAATGGATTCTAACACCTAAGCGCCTCCGAGTCGCTCCCCTCCCAACCCCCAGGCCCTTGCTGGGGCTGGGGTGGTCCCTGAGACTTCTTCCTCCACCCCCTACCCGAAAACACCAGCTCCCATCTCAGCCGGGAGATCTGGAGGCCACTTGCCTTGTCACCACAGGCTGAGTAACTCCTTCCCTCCCCCACCTCCCTCAGCCCCCTGGCCCACCAGGACCAGGCTGTGACCTCTCCCCCCAAGGCAAAAGCTGCGCACCATCTGGGGCTTCGATCCGGAAACAGTTGGGATGGATCCAGGCGGTTGTATGGGTCCCATCGTCCTTTCGTAGAGAAAATTGGGAGCGGTGGGCAAATCAGATGTGGAAAAGTATTCACAAGAAAAACGAAAAGAACGCTTGAGGGCCTGGTGAATTCACTGCCGAAGACCCTCTCCCGTACTTGAGTCTTGGCGGCGTCCTCCTGAAACCTCGTCACCGCCACGGTCGAGGTGCAGCTTTCCCTGACAACAAGCAACTGTCAGCCCCCGAGGCACTTTCGGAAGCCCTCCGCCTAGCAGAGAAAGTCAGTACCTCTTCCTATCTGAATTTGCAGTTCCAAATCCTGTCCCCACCTAGATTCCACCCACCTCCACCCATTTTGACGAGCAGAAAGAAGCAAGGTACTCGTCATGCGGACGAAGCCCTGCAAAACACATTTCGACCTTATCCTTGTTGTTCTGGGGACAGGGCGGGATAGGGGTGCGGGGCGGGGGGTGGTGGTGGTTGGAGAATCGAGAACCAGGAAGACACAGGGTGTCTTGCTTCTGTTCTCATTTTCGCCACCTTGCCAGCTCTGTGTGCAAAACGGAACACACCTCCTGCAAAAGCCCCTGTTCTAGGCCTACTTCCTGCCAGACCGCCTTCCTCCACTTTCCCAGCATTCTATTGCCCCGTAGTGAATTCCTGGCCCCACCCAAAGCTTTAGCAGAAATTTACTACTTGCCCTTGTTTTCCTAATCCGTGATCAACCGCTGTACTTCTTAGCCAGGGTCAGATTGTTTGGAAGATTCCTGCTGTTGAAAAAGTGAAATAGGATTTGAGACTGGGCCTGCTGGGACTGGTTCCTTCACATTTCTCCCCCTTGGTTCATGCCCTTGACATTCTCCACCGGTTGTTCTCCCGGTGAAATTTTCTTTGGTAATTTGATCGGTATGACAGCGAATAGGGAAATACATTTTGAAAGCGTATTCGTTTCTCCTTGCTGAAGTAGACCCAAGGTCCCCTGTGTGTGTGTGTGGGGGGGGGTGTCTGTCTGTCTGTCTCTATCCCGGGCCCACCCCAAACCCCTTGGACGTCTCCAGTCTGAGCCAGGAAGGATTTCTTGCAGAGAATTAGGGCAGCTTTGGCCGTTCACCCAGGAATCTCTTCTAGTAGCAAAGAAAGGTTACGGGGCCGTCCCGTAACGTTAGCATGCAGGTAATGGCCGTGGCTCGCCCGCCCGTGCTCGGTCGGGAGTGCTGGTCGACCCGACAGACGACGGGATTCTGGCCACGCCCGCTCTGACGGGCCTGCTGGTCGACCCTTTCGCCACCTCCCGACTGGCGAAAATCGGGGACCCGGGGGTCTCCTTGCTCCCCACCGCGGGGAAAGAAGCCCGAAGCCCCCGCGACGCCCAAACGCCGCTGGGACGGGGGTGGTCAATCGAAACCACCTTACGCCGCACCGCGCCCGCCAGTGCCCGGAAAGGCGGCGGGGCAGCGAGACCAAAGAAAAAGGGAGGCAAACAGGAAACAAGGCCAAGGGCCCAGACCGCAACGGCCCCAGCACCACCCCGCGCACACCACCCCGAAACAGGGAGACAACCTGGTGCATGCACTGAGAACTTAGCACTTTGGGACAGACAGAGAAGAATGGATTCTAACACCTAAGCGCCTCCGAGTCGCTCCCCTCCCAACCCCCAGGCCCTTGCTGGGGCTGGGGTGGTCCCTGAGACTTCTTCCTCCACCCCCTACCCGAAAACACCAGCTCCCATCTCAGCCGGGAGATCTGGAGGCCACTTGCCTTGTCACCACAGGCTGAGTAACTCCTTCCCTCCCCCACCTCCCTCAGCCCCCTGGCCCACCAGGACCAGGCTGTGACCTCTCCCCCCAAGGCAAAAGCTGCGCACCATCTGGGGCTTCGATCCGGAAACAGTTGGGATGGATCCAGGCGGTTGTATGGGTCCCATCGTCCTTTCGTAGAGAAAATTGGGAGCGGTGGGCAAATCAGATGTGGAAAAGTATTCACAAGAAAAACGAAAAGAACGCTTGAGGGCCTGGTGAATTCACTGCCGAAGACCCTCTCCCGTACTTGAGTCTTGGCGGCGTCCTCCTGAAACCTCGTCACCGCCACGGTCGAGGTGCAGCTTTCCCTGACAACAAGCAACTGTCAGCCCCCGAGGCACTTTCGGAAGCCCTCCGCCTAGCAGAGAAAGTCAGTACCTCTTCCTATCTGAATTTGCAGTTCCAAATCCTGTCCCCACCTAGATTCCACCCACCTCCACCCATTTTGACGAGCAGAAAGAAGCAAGGTACTCGTCATGCGGACGAAGCCCTGCAAAACACATTTCGACCTTATCCTTGTTGTTCTGGGGACAGGGCGGGATAGGGGTGCGGGGCGGGGGGTGGTGGTGGTTGGAGAATCGAGAACCAGGAAGACACAGGGTGTCTTGCTTCTGTTCTCATTTTCGCCACCTTGCCAGCTCTGTGTGCAAAACGGAACACACCTCCTGCAAAAGCCCCTGTTCTAGGCCTACTTCCTGCCAGACCGCCTTCCTCCACTTTCCCAGCATTCTATTGCCCCGTAGTGAATTCCTGGCCCCACCCAAAGCTTTAGCAGAAATTTACTACTTGCCCTTGTTTTCCTAATCCGTGATCAACCGCTGTACTTCTTAGCCAGGGTCAGATTGTTTGGAAGATTCCTGCTGTTGAAAAAGTGAAATAGGATTTGAGACTGGGCCTGCTGGGACTGGTTCCTTCACATTTCTCCCCCTTGGTTCATGCCCTTGACATTCTCCACCGGTTGTTCTCCCGGTGAAATTTTCTTTGGTAATTTGATCGGTATGACAGCGAATAGGGAAATACATTTTGAAAGCGTATTCGTTTCTCCTTGCTGAAGTAGACCCAAGGTCCCCTGTGTGTGTGTGTGGGGGGGGTGTCTGTCTGTCTGTCTCTATCCCGGGCCCACCCCAAACCCCTTGGACGTCTCCAGTCTGAGCCAGGAAGGATTTCTTGCAGAGAATTAGGGCAGCTTTGGCCGTTCACCCAGGAATCTCTTCTAGTAGCAAAGAAAGGTTACGGGGCCGTCCCGTAACGTTAGCATGCAGGTAATGGCCGTGGCTCGCCCGCCCGTGCTCGGTCGGGAGTGCTGGTCGACCCGACAGACGACGGGATTCTGGCCACGCCCGCTCTGACGGGCCTGCTGGTCGACCCTTTCGCCACCTCCCGACTGGCGAAAATCGGGGACCCGGGGGTCTCCTTGCTCCCCACCGCGGGGAAAGAAGCCCGAAGCCCCCGCGACGCCCAAACGCCGCTGGGACGGGGGTGGTCAATCGAAACCACCTTACGCCGCACCGCGCCCGCCAGTGCCCGGAAAGGCGGCGGGGCAGCGAGACCAAAGAAAAAGGGAGGCAAACAGGAAACAAGGCCAAGGGCCCAGACCGCAACGGCCCCAGCACCACCCCGCGCACACCACCCCGAAACAGGGAGACAACCTGGTGCATGCACTGAGAACTTAGCACTTTGGGACAGACAGAGAAGAATGGATTCTAACACCTAAGCGCCTCCGAGTCGCTCCCCTCCCAACCCCCAGGCCCTTGCTGGGGCTGGGGTGGTCCCTGAGACTTCTTCCTCCACCCCCTACCCGAAAACACCAGCTCCCATCTCAGCCGGGAGATCTGGAGGCCACTTGCCTTGTCACCACAGGCTGAGTAACTCCTTCCCTCCCCCACCTCCCTCAGCCCCCTGGCCCACCAGGACCAGGCTGTGACCTCTCCCCCCAAGGCAAAAGCTGCGCACCATCTGGGGCTTCGATCCGGAAACAGTTGGGATGGATCCAGGCGGTTGTATGGGTCCCATCGTCCTTTCGTAGAGAAAATTGGGAGCGGTGGGCAAATCAGATGTGGAAAAGTATTCACAAGAAAAACGAAAAGAACGCTTGAGGGCCTGGTGAATTCACTGCCGAAGACCCTCTCCCGTACTTGAGTCTTGGCGGCGTCCTCCTGAAACCTCGTCACCGCCACGGTCGAGGTGCAGCTTTCCCTGACAACAAGCAACTGTCAGCCCCCGAGGCACTTTCGGAAGCCCTCCGCCTAGCAGAGAAAGTCAGTACCTCTTCCTATCTGAATTTGCAGTTCCAAATCCTGTCCCCACCTAGATTCCACCCACCTCCACCCATTTTGACGAGCAGAAAGAAGCAAGGTACTCGTCATGCGGACGAAGCCCTGCAAAACACATTTCGACCTTATCCTTGTTGTTCTGGGGACAGGGCGGGATAGGGGTGCGGGGCGGGGGGTGGTGGTGGTTGGAGAATCGAGAACCAGGAAGACACAGGGTGTCTTGCTTCTGTTCTCATTTTCGCCACCTTGCCAGCTCTGTGTGCAAAACGGAACACACCTCCTGCAAAAGCCCCTGTTCTAGGCCTACTTCCTGCCAGACCGCCTTCCTCCACTTTCCCAGCATTCTATTGCCCCGTAGTGAATTCCTGGCCCCACCCAAAGCTTTAGCAGAAATTTACTACTTGCCCTTGTTTTCCTAATCCGTGATCAACCGCTGTACTTCTTAGCCAGGGTCAGATTGTTTGGAAGATTCCTGCTGTTGAAAAAGTGAAATAGGATTTGAGACTGGGCCTGCTGGGACTGGTTCCTTCACATTTCTCCCCCTTGGTTCATGCCCTTGACATTCTCCACCGGTTGTTCTCCCGGTGAAATTTTCTTTGGTAATTTGATCGGTATGACAGCGAATAGGGAAATACATTTTGAAAGCGTATTCGTTTCTCCTTGCTGAAGTAGACCCAAGGTCCCCTGTGTGTGTGTGTGGGGGGGGTGTCTGTCTGTCTGTCTCTATCCCGGGCCCACCCCAAACCCCTTGGACGTCTCCAGTCTGAGCCAGGAAGGATTTCTTGCAGAGAATTAGGGCAGCTTTGGCCGTTCACCCAGGAATCTCTTCTAGTAGCAAAGAAAGGTTACGGGGCCGTCCCGTAACGTTAGCATGCAGGTAATGGCCGTGGCTCGCCCGCCCGTGCTCGGTCGGGAGTGCTGGTCGACCCGACAGACGACGGGATTCTGGCCACGCCCGCTCTGACGGGCCTGCTGGTCGACCCTTTCGCCACCTCCCGACTGGCGAAAATCGGGGACCCGGGGGTCTCCTTGCTCCCCACCGCGGGGAAAGAAGCCCGAAGCCCCCGCGACGCCCAAACGCCGCTGGGACGGGGGTGGTCAATCGAAACCACCTTACGCCGCACCGCGCCCGCCAGTGCCCGGAAAGGCGGCGGGGCAGCGAGACCAAAGAAAAAGGGAGGCAAACAGGAAACAAGGCCAAGGGCCCAGACCGCAACGGCCCCAGCACCACCCCGCGCACACCACCCCGAAACAGGGAGACAACCTGGTGCATGCACTGAGAACTTAGCACTTTGGGACAGACAGAGAAGAATGGATTCTAACACCTAAGCGCCTCCGAGTCGCTCCCCTCCCAACCCCCAGGCCCTTGCTGGGGCTGGGGTGGTCCCTGAGACTTCTTCCTCCACCCCCTACCCGAAAACACCAGCTCCCATCTCAGCCGGGAGATCTGGAGGCCACTTGCCTTGTCACCACAGGCTGAGTAACTCCTTCCCTCCCCCACCTCCCTCAGCCCCCTGGCCCACCAGGACCAGGCTGTGACCTCTCCCCCCAAGGCAAAAGCTGCGCACCATCTGGGGCTTCGATCCGGAAACAGTTGGGATGGATCCAGGCGGTTGTATGGGTCCCATCGTCCTTTCGTAGAGAAAATTGGGAGCGGTGGGCAAATCAGATGTGGAAAAGTATTCACAAGAAAAACGAAAAGAACGCTTGAGGGCCTGGTGAATTCACTGCCGAAGACCCTCTCCCGTACTTGAGTCTTGGCGGCGTCCTCCTGAAACCTCGTCACCGCCACGGTCGAGGTGCAGCTTTCCCTGACAACAAGCAACTGTCAGCCCCCGAGGCACTTTCGGAAGCCCTCCGCCTAGCAGAGAAAGTCAGTACCTCTTCCTATCTGAATTTGCAGTTCCAAATCCTGTCCCCACCTAGATTCCACCCACCTCCACCCATTTTGACGAGCAGAAAGAAGCAAGGTACTCGTCATGCGGACGAAGCCCTGCAAAACACATTTCGACCTTATCCTTGTTGTTCTGGGGACAGGGCGGGATAGGGGTGCGGGGCGGGGGGTGGTGGTGGTTGGAGAATCGAGAACCAGGAAGACACAGGGTGTCTTGCTTCTGTTCTCATTTTCGCCACCTTGCCAGCTCTGTGTGCAAAACGGAACACACCTCCTGCAAAAGCCCCTGTTCTAGGCCTACTTCCTGCCAGACCGCCTTCCTCCACTTTCCCAGCATTCTATTGCCCCGTAGTGAATTCCTGGCCCCACCCAAAGCTTTAGCAGAAATTTACTACTTGCCCTTGTTTTCCTAATCCGTGATCAACCGCTGTACTTCTTAGCCAGGGTCAGATTGTTTGGAAGATTCCTGCTGTTGAAAAAGTGAAATAGGATTTGAGACTGGGCCTGCTGGGACTGGTTCCTTCACATTTCTCCCCCTTGGTTCATGCCCTTGACATTCTCCACCGGTTGTTCTCCCGGTGAAATTTTCTTTGGTAATTTGATCGGTATGACAGCGAATAGGGAAATACATTTTGAAAGCGTATTCGTTTCTCCTTGCTGAAGTAGACCCAAGGTCCCCTGTGTGTGTGTGTGGGGGGGGGTGTCTGTCTGTCTGTCTCTATCCCGGGCCCACCCCAAACCCCTTGGACGTCTCCAGTCTGAGCCAGGAAGGATTTCTTGCAGAGAATTAGGGCAGCTTTGGCCGTTCACCCAGGAATCTCTTCTAGTAGCAAAGAAAGGTTACGGGGCCGTCCCGTAACGTTAGCATGCAGGTAATGGCCGTGGCTCGCCCGCCCGTGCTCGGTCGGGAGTGCTGGTCGACCCGACAGACGACGGGATTCTGGCCACGCCCGCTCTGACGGGCCTGCTGGTCGACCCTTTCGCCACCTCCCGACTGGCGAAAATCGGGGACCCGGGGGTCTCCTTGCTCCCCACCGCGGGGAAAGAAGCCCGAAGCCCCCGCGACGCCCAAACGCCGCTGGGACGGGGGTGGTCAATCGAAACCACCTTACGCCGCACCGCGCCCGCCAGTGCCCGGAAAGGCGGCGGGGCAGCGAGACCAAAGAAAAAGGGAGGCAAACAGGAAACAAGGCCAAGGGCCCAGACCGCAACGGCCCCAGCACCACCCCGCGCACACCACCCCGAAACAGGGAGACAACCTGGTGCATGCACTGAGAACTTAGCACTTTGGGACAGACAGAGAAGAATGGATTCTAACACCTAAGCGCCTCCGAGTCGCTCCCCTCCCAACCCCCAGGCCCTTGCTGGGGCTGGGGTGGTCCCTGAGACTTCTTCCTCCACCCCCTACCCGAAAACACCAGCTCCCATCTCAGCCGGGAGATCTGGAGGCCACTTGCCTTGTCACCACAGGCTGAGTAACTCCTTCCCTCCCCCACCTCCCTCAGCCCCCTGGCCCACCAGGACCAGGCTGTGACCTCTCCCCCCAAGGCAAAAGCTGCGCACCATCTGGGGCTTCGATCCGGAAACAGTTGGGATGGATCCAGGCGGTTGTATGGGTCCCATCGTCCTTTCGTAGAGAAAATTGGGAGCGGTGGGCAAATCAGATGTGGAAAAGTATTCACAAGAAAAACGAAAAGAACGCTTGAGGGCCTGGTGAATTCACTGCCGAAGACCCTCTCCCGTACTTGAGTCTTGGCGGCGTCCTCCTGAAACCTCGTCACCGCCACGGTCGAGGTGCAGCTTTCCCTGACAACAAGCAACTGTCAGCCCCCGAGGCACTTTCGGAAGCCCTCCGCCTAGCAGAGAAAGTCAGTACCTCTTCCTATCTGAATTTGCAGTTCCAAATCCTGTCCCCACCTAGATTCCACCCACCTCCACCCATTTTGACGAGCAGAAAGAAGCAAGGTACTCGTCATGCGGACGAAGCCCTGCAAAACACATTTCGACCTTATCCTTGTTGTTCTGGGGACAGGGCGGGATAGGGGTGCGGGGCGGGGGGTGGTGGTGGTTGGAGAATCGAGAACCAGGAAGACACAGGGTGTCTTGCTTCTGTTCTCATTTTCGCCACCTTGCCAGCTCTGTGTGCAAAACGGAACACACCTCCTGCAAAAGCCCCTGTTCTAGGCCTACTTCCTGCCAGACCGCCTTCCTCCACTTTCCCAGCATTCTATTGCCCCGTAGTGAATTCCTGGCCCCACCCAAAGCTTTAGCAGAAATTTACTACTTGCCCTTGTTTTCCTAATCCGTGATCAACCGCTGTACTTCTTAGCCAGGGTCAGATTGTTTGGAAGATTCCTGCTGTTGAAAAAGTGAAATAGGATTTGAGACTGGGCCTGCTGGGACTGGTTCCTTCACATTTCTCCCCCTTGGTTCATGCCCTTGACATTCTCCACCGGTTGTTCTCCCGGTGAAATTTTCTTTGGTAATTTGATCGGTATGACAGCGAACAGGGAAATACATTTTAAAAGCGTATTCGTTTCTCCTTGCTGAAGTAGACCCAAGGTCCCCTGTGTGTGTGTGGGGGGGGGTGTCTGTCTGTCTGTCTCTATCCCGGGCCCACCCCAAACCCCTTGGACGTCTCCAGTCTGAGCCAGGAAGGATTTCTTGCAGAGAATTAGGGCAGCTTTGGCCGTTCACCCAGGAATCTCTTCTAGTAGCAAAGAAAGGTTACGGGGCCGTCCCGTAACGTTAGCATGCAGGTAATGGCCGTGGCTCGCCCGCCCGTGCTCGGTCGGGAGTGCTGGTCGACCCGACAGACGACGGGATTCTGGCCACGCCCGCTCTGACGGGCCTGCTGGTCGACCCTTTCGCCACCTCCCGACTGGCGAAAATCGGGGACCCGGGGGTCTCCTTGCTCCCCACCGCGGGGAAAGAAGCCCGAAGCCCCCGCGACGCCCAAACGCCGCTGGGACGGGGGTGGTCAATCGAAACCACCTTACGCCGCACCGCGCCCGCCAGTGCCCGGAAAGGCGGCGGGGCAGCGAGACCAAAGAAAAAGGGAGGCAAACAGGAAACAAGGCCAAGGGCCCAGACCGCAACGGCCCCAGCACCACCCCGCGCACACCACCCCGAAACAGGGAGACAACCTGGTGCATGCACTGAGAACTTAGCACTTTGGGACAGACAGAGAAGAATGGATTCTAACACCTAAGCGCCTCCGAGTCGCTCCCCTCCCAACCCCCAGGCCCTTGCTGGGGCTGGGGTGGTCCCTGAGACTTCTTCCTCCACCCCCTACCCGAAAACACCAGCTCCCATCTCAGCCGGGAGATCTGGAGGCCACTTGCCTTGTCACCACAGGCTGAGTAACTCCTTCCCTCCCCCACCTCCCTCAGCCCCCTGGCCCACCAGGACCAGGCTGTGACCTCTCCCCCCAAGGCAAAAGCTGCGCACCATCTGGGGCTTCGATCCGGAAACAGTTGGGATGGATCCAGGCGGTTGTATGGGTCCCATCGTCCTTTCGTAGAGAAAATTGGGAGCGGTGGGCAAATCAGATGTGGAAAAGTATTCACAAGAAAAACGAAAAGAACGCTTGAGGGCCTGGTGAATTCACTGCCGAAGACCCTCTCCCGTACTTGAGTCTTGGCGGCGTCCTCCTGAAACCTCGTCACCGCCACGGTCGAGGTGCAGCTTTCCCTGACAACAAGCAACTGTCAGCCCCCGAGGCACTTTCGGAAGCCCTCCGCCTAGCAGAGAAAGTCAGTACCTCTTCCTATCTGAATTTGCAGTTCCAAATCCTGTCCCCACCTAGATTCCACCCACCTCCACCCATTTTGAGGAGCAGAAAGAAGCAAGGTACTCGTCATGCAGACGAAGCCCAGCAAAACACATTTCGACCTTATCCTTGTTGTTCTGGGGACAGGGCGGGATAGGGGTGGGGGGCGGGGGGTGGTGGTGGTTGGAGAATCGAGAACCAGGAAGACACAGGGTGTCTTGCTTCTCTTCTCATTTTCGCCACCTTGCCAGCTCTGTGTGCAAAACGGAACACACCTCCTGCAAAAGCCCCTGTTCTAGGCCTACTTCCTGCCAGACCGCCTTCCTCCACTTTCCCAGCACTCTATTGCCCCGTAGTGAATTCCTGGCCCCACCCAAAGCTTTAGCAGAAATTTACTTCTTGTCCTTGTTTTCCTAATCCGTGATCAACCGCTGTACTTCTTAGCCAGGGTCAGATTGTTTGGAAGATTCCTGCTGTTGAAAAAGTGAAATAGGATTTGAGACTGGGCCTGCTGGGACTGGTTCCTTCACATTTCTCCCCCTTGGTTCATGCCCTTGACATTCTCCACCGGTTGTTCTCCCGGTGAAATTTTCTTTGGTAATTTGATCGGTATGACAGCGAACAGGGAAATACATTTTAAAAGCGTATTCGTTTCTCCTTGCTGAAGTAGACCCAAGGTCCCCTGTGTGTGTGTGTGTGTGGGGGGTGTTTGTGTCTGTGTGTCTGTCTGTCTGTCTCTATCCCGGGCCCACCCCAAGGCCCTTGGACGTCTCCAGCCTGAGCCAGGAAGGATTTCTTGCAGAGAATTAGGGCAGCTTTGGCCGTTCACCCTGGAATCTCTTCTAGTAGCAAAGAAAGGTTACGGGGCCGTCCCGTAACGTTAGCGTGCAGGTAATGGCCGTGGCTCGCCCGCCCGTGCTCGGTCGGGAGTGCTGGTCGACCCGACAGACGACGGGATCCTGGCCACGCCCGCTCCGACGGGCCTGCTGGTCGACCCTTTCGCCACCTCACGACTGCAGAAAATCGGGGACCCGGGGGTCTCCTTGCTCCCGATCGCGGGGAAAGAAGCCCGAAGCCCCCGCGACGCCCAAACGCCGCTGGGACGGGGGGTGGTCACTCGAAACCACCTTACGCTGCACCGCGCGCGCCAGTGCCCGGAAAGGGGGCGGGGCAGCGAGACCAAAGAAAAAGGGAGGCAAAGAGAAAACAAGGCCAAGGGCCCAGACCGCGACGGCCCCAGCACCACCCCGCGCACACCACCCCGAAACAGGGAGACAACCTGGTGCATGCACTGAGAACTTAGGGCTTTGGGACAGACAGAGAAGAATGCAGTGCCCCACCC